>JBBBDQ010002261.1:3117500-3120000 GCA_037127315.1 Ascarosepion bandense | reverse complement strand
CGACCAAGTCTATAGAACCCAATCTGTCCTGTTATTTAACCCATAACTGGAAGGAATAGGTGGATTAATACCTTTCCCAAGGGTATTTGTGTGTAAGTGAATGCAATGAATTCAGCTGGAATTCGAACTCGGCTCCCCAATTTCTCGTTCCGAGCCGATATCCAATGCACCACAACACACATCCGCTTTAACCCTATACCTGATATAGAATTTTTTTTTCCTCAACCAAATACATGACTTGAAAAACCAACAACTTTTCACCTATGTAGCTTATGGTCAAGTTTGTAGCAAATACATACTCTTCAGTTTTCATTTTCTTTTTCAATAACATTTATGCTGCTCATGTTCAAAGAATCTTGTGAGGGGTTCAAGTCTACTTGACCTTGCAGTTTTTCCTATTTATATGCAGGATTTCAGTGGAAGATTATAATTAAAGACAATCATTATTATGCTCCATGACCTCTCAAATATTGATATTGTGCTAAGTGAAAATTATTCAATAAGATTGTTTTTATTAATTTAAAAAAAATAAATTGATATATTTTGCAGATATTGCTTTTTGTACAGATAGATTGTCTTTAACAAGTGGTAAACAATGCCTCATGCAAGATAATCAACAGTGCATAGAATATTTGTAGATGGCACTAAACATGAAATTCAAAGAAATTCTTTTTGTTTGTGTTTTCAAATTTTTATTTTGATAAATTATTTTCATGAAACAAAAACATTTGATTTTTTTAATTCAGAAAAAAGTGATGATAAAAATGAATACAAAGAGTTTTTAAAACATTACATTCTAAACTACACTGCAGTAAATTTTGTTGTGCATATAGATTAAATTGTTTAAACATGGCCTCTAGTAAGATAATCAACAATCCATGAACATATTTATGAAGTTGAGAGAAATGCTTTCATTACTATCTGGGATCTACTTCATAATTCCTATTTCATTTTTTTTTTTTTTTTAATTACAAATTTTAACAATCAATTCATGGAACAAAAATGATTTTTCATTCTGAAAAAAATTTGATAATGAGAATGATTAAATGTACAAAAATCCCTTAAAACATTTTAAAATTGTATTAAAGAGTTTTCCATTTTTATCTAGTCCCTTAACTCTCTTTGACCACTATTTTGGTAGGGGTAAGATCTGTGATACCTAGACCATAAATGTGATAAAGACAAAATCAAGTCAAACTGGGAACTTTAGTACAGTAGATTCTTTTTACAGTTAAAAATGAATTGTTCTATTTGTACTGAGCTAACATTTGAAATATTTCATGGTTTATTCCATGATAAACAGATTGGATTGATTTCAGTTGATCACTTGGATGCAATGAATGTAAAACTTACTGCTTACAGAACAGGAACTGATGAGGATAAAATATGGACTACCTGTTGCCATCACAAGCAGACCTTGTTGACTAACTATAAAAGGCTTAAAAAGAGATGTTGTAATCCATTTAAAGAAATTATAAAAAGCAAATCAAAGGTGATTTGAATCCAATGGAGATGGCAAACAAGGAAAGGGCTAAGTTAATACTAATCCCAGGCAAGAAACTGCCCTAATTGTTAAATACAAATTTGCAAACTTCTTCCTGATGATGAAGAACAAGAAGGAGTTTGATACAAGTACTTTTGCAGAAACAGAGAAGAGAAATATCAATGAATGTTTCTCTGCTATTGGAATTTTTCACTGAAAACAAAAATGGCTTCATTACTCTGGAAAAGCTCATCTCGGCAAGAGAAAATTATCTTCTGCAATACAATGTATCAAGACCAAAGTAGGCAGGTCATTAGACATTGACTGAACTGTTGAATGAAGAGGCTTTGAAATTCAAAAATGAGATTTTAAATAAAGCTAAGTGCTTTGATAAAATGATAGTTTCTTATAGCAAAAGTGAAGACAGTGGAATCAACTAAAAAGAAAATACAGACTTTGATACTTGCCCCTACTAACTGGTCACACAAAAAAGTCATGGATGTGTTTAGTGTTTCAGAACACATATACAAGGCTCACAGATTGTTTCAAAAGCAGTGTTAGAACCAAAAAGGGGCAAGTCTTTGCCTGCTGATATTGCACAGTTAGTGGAAGCATTTTATCTGGATGATGAATATAATCAACTGATGCCAGGTAGAAAAGGCTTCTTTAGAATTAAATGTAATATTCATCAACAGAAGAGACTCATCTTCCACAACCGAAATAAGCTCTTCAGAACATTCAAAGAACAGAACCCAACAGTATCCTTCAGGTTTCTGAAATTTTGTAGTTGGTGCTGGTAGTGCTGGTACACATGCTGTATGTGTATGCACTATCCATTAAACAATGACTGGAACCACTGAATGCATCATATTTCTTGAGAAATAATAAAAAAAAAAAATTATATAATACCAGTAACAGAGAGTGTATGATTCATGGCTGCCCAAAGTGTCCTAAATCATCAGGGCAGCTTGAAAAATTTCTTTATGACACCATCAAAAGATATATTGATAATGCTGA
>JBBBDQ010002261.1:2365000-2405000 GCA_037127315.1 Ascarosepion bandense | reverse complement strand
ATCAGGTGCTAGGAATTTCAAATCGTACCCTTTATTACAATCACTGGGGTATATCATTCTCATTCCCTGTATGATGCCACTTCCAGTTGCCATGTAGTTCTCTTGCTTTAACTCAACTCAAGTTATTTGTTCACCACTGCTGTAGCCAGGTATTGAACTCGCAACTCTTTGGGTCAAGTCACTGGAACTAACCAAAATCTATACCCACTCGGCCAAATAAATGAACAATGAACAATGAACAAATAACTTAGAGTCTATATGGTAATCTCCAGCCTTCACTAAATTAAATTTCCTGGACATTACCATCAAAACATTGGCGATCAGAACATTTGTGCTTTAAGGAAAATTAGAAAACAAACTAAATAAACAATGAAGATGAATTTTCTATTGCATTATTAACGTGGTTTATTTTCATTCAAATTTCAACAAAGGTTTTTATTACATTCTAATGACTATAAATATTATATTGAATGCAATTTCTTATGGTATTAAGTATTTCATTAAATATTTTGTCTGAGTTTACATTTGAAAGGTGGTCCTGGTTAAGATGATAAACTGCATCCGGCAGCAAGGCCTCTGATGGGGAGGTTGTGAGGAACGTCAAACCACCTCTTCATTGCTGTTGTTCCCAGGTCTTCCCTGACCCAGGGTGGTAGCACCTGTTAGGGTCCCAGCTATGGGTAAATAGTTAAACCCCAAACTGGGTTCAAAATGCTATGAAAGTATTTACCAACAAAACTTTTTTGAATGAAAAATGTTACCAACAACTGTGATTTAAAATAAAAATATGTTTCTGGCCTTAAATGACCATTTAGATGTTGATAGGCCGTTAAACCGGAAGAAACAAATAAACAGACATTTGAAAGGGTGATTCAACAAGTGATATTTTTTTCACAAGATCTTTATATTTTTATTTATAGGAAGACAAGTTTATGTTTAATTTTATAAAAATACAAGTTTATACTTTACTTGATAGTAGTGCAAGTTTATATTTTAAATTATAGAAATACAATTTCATCAGCCTCATCATTAAGTTCTTTGAAATAGTTCTGAGTGAGCCAATTATTGTAATACTAGCAGTATAGCCCAGCATTGCTCGGGTGTAATGAAAGCTTTAAAACTAATCCATGTTCCTGGAGCTCAGACTCTTTGAACGTTGTCACGAAAGACTAAAAAGCAATAGTTGTTTCCAGTTAAAGTGAAACCGTAGACTGAAAGAAAAATGAATGGATGTAAGTCAAATTTTGATTTCCTGGTATCGATATCAAATAAGTTTTTTTGTCGTTAACTGAATTTTAAAGGCTAAATAAGTCCTCTGAGTAAATGGTATTGTGGTTGAGACTAAGAGCTACAATTATACCTACTTAGAGCCAAACCCGAAGCAAAAACTAAAATAAAAGGGCTGAAAAAAATACAGATATACAGGCAGATAAACAGGCACACACACAAACATATTGCCTTTTTACATATATATATATTATCGATTTTCTGCACTATTGTAAGAACTGCAACCTTGAAACTTCTGAATATCGTTTCTTATATCTTTGTCTATGAGTGTATCAAATTTGACTAAAATCGAACCACTTCTTCTATAACCCGATTTCTTTTGATTATCGATTTTCGATATTAATAGGGAGTACCTTGACACAAGACCTAGCTAAGAACACTCGCAGATGCTTATAGTACAACTGTGTAAATTTTCAAGAAAATCAGTTCAGCTGTTTCGAAGTCTATAGCACACACACACACACACACGCACACACACACACACACACACAGTTCCATTTATAAATCAGTTTAGATAGATGCAGTGTCCATAAAGTCTGTGTGCACTTTAAAAAATTTTAACTTTATTTGTATTTGTGCTGCAAAAAATGTTATAAAGCTTAATGTGCCGAGTTTTAAGTATAGTTATTGAACTAATGTGATTTGGAGCATTACTGTAAATCAGTTGCCAAAAGTTTTCTGTGAACTGCAAAATTGTATTACCTTTTGTATTACAAATGACATGTGGAAACTTAAATAAAATTTCAATAAAATCTTAAAAAATATAGATTTACTTCTTTCTAATACTTTTTACAAATTATTTCTATTGCAAATACAAAAACAGTTAAAAATTTTTAAAGTGCACACAAACTTTATAGACACCCTGTATTACAGTTAAGTGCCATACATGATACGCACTTTAGGTGATCATGTCTTGAAAGAGACATGACTGGGCAGAAGATTATCTCACAGTAGGTTGGCATTGCTTTCTGCAGTAGACTGGTTGCCAGCCAAGGCTATAGAACCCAATCTGTCCTATTATTTAACCCATAACTTGAGGGAACAGACGGATTAATACCTTGCCCAAGGGTATTTGTGCAAAAGTGAATGTGAGTAATTCAACTAGAATTTGAACTCAGCACCCTTATTTGTCATTCTGTGTCGATATCCACTGCACCACAACACACATCCTATATTTCACGTTTTCTTTTAATACCTGGGAACCAAGTTATACTGAATCTCTGATTTCTTGATATTATTTCATTAAATTATAATCTAAATACTAATTTAAATACTAATTTAAATACCCCGTGCATTGAATATTGCTGCCATATCTAGTCGGGTGCTCCTGCTATCCACTTAGGTGCCCTCGACCAAATCCAACGGAGAATCTGTTATGTGATCGATCCCGACTTGGCAGCTAGGATACAGTCACTTTCTCACTGACGCAGTGTGGCTTCCCTGTGTCTCTTCTACAAATACTTTCACAGCTTCTGCTCTGATGAACTTAGCTCACTTGTACCCCCTATACATGGATTTCCTCGAGCCACAAGATTAGCACAACAGTGGCAGTAAAATGCCTTGCTTGGGGCGATATGATTATAAAAAAAAATTCTTTACTATAATAATGTGGATATAAAGTGGGGTATCAATTCTACTTTACAATCAATATATAAATTGATCCCTCAATTTATGGCCACAGTCATCCTTCTCTTACCCACTTCCTGACACCCCCTATAACCTGTCACTCTTTTTCATTACATTCCTCCTATGCAACCCCCTGCACAACAGTGGCAGTAAAATACCTTGCTTGGGGCGGCACAATTATAAAAAAATATACTTATAATTTTAATTGTTACTTTGAATTCCTGTAAACAAAGGCAAATAAAAGTATTTTGCGGCTTTTATCTTTGACAAAATAACTGTTATCTTCGTGATACAATTACAGCTGAAAGAGAGTTAATTAAACAAATGTAATTAATAAAAGATAATTCAGATAATTCCGTGTCTAGTTCATCATGCGACAATCATTATTGTTTTTAATATTATTAATTATAATAATGAAAATTTGCATTTTTTAAATACTGCTTTTTAATCATATTCATTTGAGCAATACCGATGCCAATGGGTTTTAAGACAGACGTGGAGTATAAGATTTGCCTAAGAGGATCCTAATTAATATATCCTGGCAATAATGTTTTGCTATCAAAGACTAAGTTAAAAAGAAATATATTTCGGAAAAAAGGTCACGCAATACAGAAACCACTGTATATTTTGGTGGCTTTTCTGAAATAAGAAAAAAGAAAGAAAACATTTTAGAAATTTTTTGTCAAATCAGGCCAATCTGATTTATTTAGATTCCTGTTATATTAATTAAAATACAAAAATGAAGTCATTCAGATATTTTAATTAGAAAAGAGTGGCTAACAGATTGGATTATGTAAGCTCCAAAACATGATATCATTTACTTAGAAGCTGTAATTTATCAGGCTTATCTTAGTCTGGCATAAGGTTAGCACCCAGTGAGTACCAAACTCATTACTCAATAGTAATTTGCTCGTTAACCTTTATCCGATGTTGAAGTGCTGGATTTGTACTTAATTTAATACTTTACTTTAGCACTGGTTATTCATAAGCAGTCGAGTCGAATCTGTTCAATTCCTGATGACAAAAACTTACATCACCGATCGTTTTTTCTCTAAACCCCTTGAATGGAGGACCCAAGATTGATTGTCACCCTTGCTATTTTATGAACATTTGTTTTTTTTTTCTACCTAGAGAATGTGCAGATATGCGTTGTGGTGCAATGGATATAGGCTGGGAACGAGAAATCGGGAAGCCGAGTTCAAATTCCAGTCAAATTCCTTGCATTCACTTACGCACAAATACCCTTGGGAAAGGTATTAATCGGTCACTTCCCTCCAGTTATGGGTTAAATAATAGAACAGATTGGGTTCTGTAGCCTTGGTCAGTAACCAGTCTTTCGCAGAAAGCAATGGCAACCTACTGCGGGATAATCTTCTGACCAGTCAGTCATGTCTCTTTCGAGACATGATCACCCAAGTGTGTATCACGTATGGGACTTAACTGACTTATATTTATATAAGTTAGAAATTGAACTAAGTACAACTGAATATTAAAGGGTGAACATTTTTTGTAGATTTTTAAGTCATTTTGGGTTTTTTTCATTTAAATCTTTGAATTTGTTTTATTTTTTTTTTTTACAACAGGTTAAATGGAACATTAGTCTTCTGTGTTCCATTTGCTCTTTAATCTGAAACTAATTCAACACTAGGTGGCTAGAGATGAAAATAATTTTGTCTGAAAAAGATACAAGTAGTAACCTTGACAACACACGCTCCATCTACTCACTTGATGAAAATATCACTGACAATGTTACGGTGGAATTTTGAAGAATGTAAAAGTTGGGATGTACGAGAGTGTGGGGGGAGAGCTTTGTATTATAAATTCGGGTGGGGATGAGGAGGTGTACAAGATCATAGCAGTGCTGACCCTGGCTTTATCCAAAATTTCAGAAAGGACTTCAATCACAACCATTAATATACTCCATTTTGTAAAACAAATTTTAGACCTCTACTTTAGGGAACTTTTTTTTCATGGTGGGCCAGATGTTTAAAATTCTTCTACTGTAAAGAAAATGATTAAAAGATTTTTCATCAGAGGAAATGCAATGGTGAGGTACTTCTTTCAGTCTTTTAAGAGCCTACATTAAAATCACCAGTTCTTGTTCAATTACTGAAGTTAAGCAATGTCAAACCTGACCAGTATTTAGATGGGGGACTGTTTGGGAACTCCAGGTACTGTAAGCAACCTTCTACCATCTGAAATAAGTTTTAGATGTAAATAGCCCACAAACGGTTGATAAACTATAAAAAACAAATCAATCAATCTTTTTGAAGAGAAATTTTAAACTATATATTTATTTATTTTTTTAAAGAACTAAATTTTTTTTTCTTTCATGAAATGGCAGTACTCAGAATAAAAAAAATAATTCATATATATTTAACTAGCAGTATAGCCTGGCATTGCTCTGGTGTAATGAAAGCTTTTATATATATATATATATATATATATATTTTTTAATCATATCACCCCGAGCAAGGCGGTGACACCACTGATGCGCATGGGGCTACTTAAGAGTAGAATGATAGGAAAAAAAGAAAGCCGGGAACCACATCCTAAACAGGAAACAAGGGTTGAGCCTCTTCACCTGTTCAAAAGACGTATATTATCAATTTTCTGCACTATTGCAAGAACTGCAAGCTTGAAACTTCTGAATATCGTTTCTTATGTCTTTGTCTATGAGTGTATCAGATTTGATTCAAATCGGACCACTTCTTCTATAACCCGATTTTTTCGATTATCGATTATCGATATTTATCGGAGGTACCTCGACACAAAACCTAGCTAAGAACACTCGCAGATGCTTATAGTCAGTCAGTTAAGTGCCATATGTGATACATGCTTGGGCGATCATGTCTCGAAAGAAACATGACTGACTGGGCAGAAGATTATCCTGCAGTAGCTTGCCATTGCTTTCTGCGGTAGACTGGTTGCCAGCCAAGGCTATAGAACCCAATCTGTCCTGTTATTTAACCCATAACTGGAAGGACGAGATGGATTAATACCTTTCCCAAGGGTATTTGCATGTAAGTGAATGCAATACAACTGTGTAAATTTTCAAGAAAATCGGTTCAGCCGTTTTGGAGTCTATAGGTAACGGACACACACAGACACACACACACACACACACACACACACACACACACACACACACACACAGTTCCATTTATAAATAAGTTTAGATTTAGATATATGTCAGTGAGGCATTGTGGGTAATCCTTATTTTGGCAGGAGTGGCTTGATTATTTATTTTTTATTTGAGTAAATCTATTTGATTTGTTATTTGTTTATTCTTTTGTTTTTCAAAGATTAATTTATTTATTTGGATTTGTTATTTGTCACTTTTTAAAATTTTTTAAGGAACTAAATTTTTTTTTCCTTCATGAAATGGCAGACTCAGAATAAAAAAAATAATTCACATATATATTTAATAAAAATAAATATACAGTTTATTTGTCTTTTGACAAAAATAATTGGGTAGTTTATTTCTCTATTAAGAATTCAAATAAGAATCATTAGTAGCAATTAGGTTTTGAAAAATCAAATTCTAAGACAATAAAATATACAAAAGAGTAGTGTTGAAAAAATACAGAAACCATCATACTAGAGAACTGACAACACCTCTGAATTTTAATGTGATCCTTCCTAATATCAAAAGGCTTGCATTAGTGTTTGTGATTTTTAATCTAAAAATGTTTTCAAGAAGAAAAAATTGGAGACAAAGCAAAAATTGATCAGAAAATGAAGATTTCATTTCATAGAACATTAATCAACCAATCAATCATTTCATATTTGGAAATTCTGTAATAGAAATTTAATGTAAGGCAGGAGTGCAACGGCTGCTCTAGTTACATGATGTCACATTTTTTCAGAACTCATGCACAGACAGGATAAGTACGTCAGCAATAATGTCAGCTACAGGGGGAAAAAAAAATAATAGTCCTGGTAACATAGGCACCATTTCATATTTGGAAATTCTTTAATAGAAATTTAATGTAAGGCATTTTATATATAAATTATATAAACTATTTCACTTGTTAGCTGTTGTAGCTTGTGGAGACTTGCTTATTTTGCTCAATTTAGTAGCAGCAGTCACATCGAAAATAATCAGTAAGGTACAAATGGACGCCCCAGAGGTCATAAAAGCCTTGATCAAGGAGTCTTATTCGGCCTCTCTTTCATCTTCCATTTCAGCAGCCTCCCTCACAGTCAGGTCTCTCTTCCATCTTCCTTTTCAGCACTCTCTACATCCAAGGCTCGCTATTTCTCATTTTTTCACTTCAAGTCCAGGTCAAAGGGTTATACACAACCCTCTCTGCAGAAGACAAGGCTTGTCCTGGCTGTCTGACATCAGATTTCTCGTTTCTCCCTGGTGGAGAAATCTCCCATTGCGATTTTGTTTGTTATATCTCACAGTTTCAGCACTCGATATGTGGTACATGATTACGTTATGGAGTGCCGACAGTTAGCAGCTTAGCCCTTAAATACATCTCAGCTAATTTACATAGGATACCGCAGACACACCTATGAAAGGAAAAACTACCCACAAGCTCTACTGTAAAAGACAAGGCCTGAGCCCAGCAGTTTCACACTTGGACGTCTCATCCCTCCTGCACAAACTAGTGGAGAAATCTCTCTCAACAAAAACAACTACTATGCTTAAAAACTTTGTTAACTGAGAAACCCAATATTTTCCCCTGCAAAATACTAATATTTTTCACCCACTTTCACCTAAAAAAAAAGCTGTTGAATAGTTATTTCAAGCTTTGAATTTTGTTCATTCTTCTCACAATGCCAAGTGAAAAACTGCATGCAAGTTGGAAAACCTCCCAACAAAATGATTACATATTTTCTTGCTATTTATTTCAATGCTTCAGCAAACTTAGGTCACTGGTCCCCACTTCTCAAGAATTTACTCATGCAACCAGACTGACCCCAAGATCCTACCAATTTACAGTTAGTTCAACCAAATGCATCCGACAATTCTACTCCAGCAGCTTCTTTTTTCACCCTTCCCACCTGCAGAACTCCCTTCCATATACTTGCTTTCCTGATGGCTACAACCTCCAGGAATTTAAATGCAATGTCAATTCCCATCTCTTATCCACTTGACTCCAGTCCTTTCTACGTTACCCTGTATATCTTGTTTTTTTTTCTTTCTCTCTACCTTCACAACTGTCCTCAAACCTGTGTTTTCATCCTTCTCTTGCCCTTTCTCTGACACCTCCTGTAACTGGTTCATCTTTCCTTTCACTTTCCTCTTGCCTAAATTTTTACTTTTTTATGTAGCTCCCTCCGCATCAATGGTGGTACCGCCTTGCTTGATGTAAAACGATTAAAAAACAAAAAATAAAAAAAATAAAATAAAGCAAATCAAAGTTCAAAGAAAAAGACCAAAAGTAAAAAGGTGTTCTTTCTAGCAAATACTATTTGGAAAAATTTAGGGGATTGAAAATAAGTGAAGAAATATAAAATTAGAATATATATTTGACTTTGAACTTTTAGAGGTTGATTGTAACATGCAAATTAGAATTGCACTGTTGTTGTAGGAGCGCAACGACTGCTCTAGTTACATGATGTCACATTCTTTCAGAACTCATGCAAAGACAGGACAAGTACGTCAGCAATAATGTCAGCTACAGAGGAAAAGAAAATAATAGTCCTGGTAATGTAGGCACATTGTTTTATTTGTATAATAATAAACATTAGTTACATTATTTAAATGTTAACTATTGTCTTTATTGTTGTTGTTGCTATCACAATATTGTTGCGACTTTGTCAGGTGTGTGTCAGCCGAAACGTTCTGATAAAAACTATAACGATAATGACAATAGTTCTCATATAGATATAAATAATGTTAACCCCCACCATCTTAGAAATTCAGTCAAAAAGTAATAAACGTGTTCAATCAGTAAATCTTTGTGCCTTATTTTCTGGACCCCTTGTGTGTGTGTGTCGGGGGTGACCTATATAGTGTGTTGTGGGGCAGTGGATATCAGCTTGGAACGAGAAATCCTCGGGAAGCCGAGTTTACATTCCAGTTGAATTCCTTGCAATCACTTATGCGCAAATACCCTTGGGAAAGGTATTACTCTGTCTCTTTCCTCCAGTTATAGGTTAAATAACAGGACAAGTTGGATGGCAACCAATCTACCACAGAAAACAATGGCAACCTACTGCAGGATAATCTTCCACCCAGTCAGTCATGTCTCTTTAGAGACATGATTGCCCAAAAGTGTGTATCATGTATGACACTTGACTGACTGACTGACTGTGTGTGTGTGTCAGGGGTAACCTATATAGTGCGCTTAGGAAGCTGTTTTTTAAGACCAACAAAAATAATTGTGTTCAATCAGTAAATCTTTGTATTTTATTTTTCAGACCCCATGTGTGTGTGTGTGTGTGTGTGTGTGTGTGGTGGGGCTGATATATATAGTGTATTTGGGAAGCTGTTTTTCAAGGCTAGCAAAAACTCTTTTTTTTTCTAAATTTAAATATACTGTTTGAACCATTTTCTGGTTTCTGGGGAGAATTTCAACAGAAAAATGCCTTTGATAAAGCAGTTACTGTAAATTTCAAAAATGCCCCCAGTCATCTGATGTCACATTCATCAAGGTATGTTCCTTTGAGTTTAAAATTTTAATAGGACAAGTGCATTAATCTTAAGGGCGAATATATGGAAAAGTAGTATATTTATATTGGTAACATATACACAAGGTTTAAACAGTGCTATGATAAATGTGTTTGGTTAGTAAATGTTCTTAAAAGTTAACCTTCATAATTGTTTCTGGATTTCATTTTTCTTCTTTCCAAACAGAGTAAAAATCAAGAGAAAAATTGATTTAGAAAACATAGTAGACTTTTGCTTTATTCACTGTAATCAGCCTCGACATTTTTATAAATAATGGTAAAATGGGGAGAAGCCAAGTGCAAGGTCAGTGCAAAGAAAATGGTTTCTTTATTTCAAACTATTTTTAGCTAGAATAAAATTTATATGCAAATATTTTTTTAAGAAAATATTAAATTATGATACATTTTAAAAATGTAGATCTACATCAAAAAATATAATACTTGTAAAATCTACCGCTGATGTTCATTGTGGTGCAGTGGATATTGACTCGGAATGACAAAATTGGGGAGCCAAGTTCGAATTCCAGTTGAATTTGTTGCATTCATTTACACACTTTGGAAAGGTATTAATCCATCACTTCCCTCCAGTTATGGGTTAAATAATAGGACAAATTAGATTCTATAGCCTTGGCTGGCAACTAGTCTACTGCAGAAAGCAATGACGACCTACTGCAAGATAATCTTTTGCTCAGTCATTCATGTCTCTTTAGAGACATGATCGCCCAAAAGTGTGTATCATGTATGGCACTTAACTGACTGAAGCAACTCCTATACAACAAAATCTTTATAAAATAAAAGCTCAGTAAGTCGTTCATTATATATATATATATATATATTTGAATATTCCTATATTTTAAAAATAAATGTAGAGAAAATATGGAAGATATACAGTTTTTTATTGAACATTATCCATACAGACAAGTGTGGGTAGTATAATCAGTGCCGAAATGAAAATTGGAAGCTGAGTTTAAATTCTAGCCTAGTCTATTGCAGTCACTTTCACACTATTGACCTTGGGAAAGGCTTGAATGCATCTCTTCTCTCCTCAGCTATGGGGTAATTCACTGAGTAGACTAGGCTTTCTAGCTTTGTGTGGTAACCAGTATAAAAGAAGGAACTCTAAATTCAAATTCATGGAGAAGGCTACTCTGCTATCTTTCACAAGAAATTTATGGCAATTCACATATTGTATAGAAAAGGAATACATGGTGAACCATGTTTATTTGCATTCTGAAGGGACAAGACAAAAAAATTATACAGACATGCAAAAAGTTATGAGAATGTACAAAATAACATCTGTTCACTAATATGCAATTTAGATGAACTTTATAGTAACCAGTGATAAATTAGTTTCATCCATGACTAATAGCAGACACAGAAAGAAAACTACAAGACCTCCTACAGAAGGTAGCTGAAGAGAGTGACAAGAAAGGACTACAAATAAACTGCAAGAAAACCAAATGCATGGTCATCAGCAAAAAGGGCAGCCCAAAATGCCAATTTCAGGTGAGGGACTCTAAAATCAAGCAGGTACAGAAATTTAAATACCTAGAAAGTGTTCTAACAGAAGACGGAAAGTGCAACATTGAGATCCAAAGACGAATTGGCATGGCGAAAGAAACATTCCAGAAGTTGAGTAAAGTATTAAGAAACAGGACAATTTCACTAGAAACAAAGAGGAGAGTACTGGATTGCTATGTGATGTCAGTTCTTCAATATGTGAATGTTGGACAATATCTTCGAAGATGAAGGAAAAACCTGAAGCAACTGAAATGTAGTTCTACAGAAGGATGCTGCGGATATCATGGATTAAGCATGTGAGCAATGACAAGGTTTTGGAAAGGATGGAAATGAAAAGAAAATTAATACCGAGCATCATGAAGAGACAGCTGAAGTTCCTGGGACATGCAATGAGGAAGGAGGGCTTGGAGAACCTGATACTAACAAGCCAGATAGAGGGAAAAACAGACAAGAGAAAGCAGCGGATAATTTGAAGGTCCTAATCAGGTGGATGATGGAATGAGGGTTGCATGGTGTAACAGGAGAAAGTGTGCTAAGAGCCACCATTGATAGGAAGATGTGGAGGGCCATGGTCGCCTGAAAAAGAACAGGGCACATAAAAGAAGAAAAATCTGTATAAGTTTAGATTGAATTGCTTTATTGTTTTGTGATGTCTTTTTCTCTTTAGTTTGGAGCAAATTCTGAACAACGTCATTTGTCTTGTTTTCTCCCCAAAGAAAAAGAAACTGCTTCAGTCAAAATGCATTCGACATATTTGGCATATTTGGCATTCCTAGTTTTTCTTGTTTACATTAAATTATTTATTGTTTTTCTTGTGGAACCATTTTTGGCATTAGTCTTTTAATTCCTGTATAATAGAGAAAGAAAAATTATAAAAGAGAAAGAAAAAGAAAAAGGTAAAAAAAGGAAAAAGAGAGAAAAGCAAAAGAAAGTTTCAGAAAGAAAAATGAAAGAAAAAATGAAAGAGAAAGAGTACAACATTTATTTTACAGTAAGTTTCATTCTGTACAAGGCCTGAGAGACACTCGAGGTAGAGTGTTACCTTAATGGATAGGAGGTCAAGATAATAGTTAACTCTAGACTTGAGCAGATTCAGATTGTAATGATGGGGGAAACATCCTCTTGGAAGTCTGTTCTCCAGATCAATGGGAGGTGCTGTTTCAGTGGAACTTACTTCTCACCAATATAACATGGAGGGTCTGTAAGTGGTTGGCTTCTATGCAAGTGGGTCCTATGAAGGTTAGATCTGGCAGAACAAAGAAATCTAATTTGTTTGAACGCTTTCCATAGTAGTAGCAACAGAACAGTGAGAGACTCACTCTATGCCACCTAAGAGAGAGAGAGAGAGAGAGAGAGAGAGAGAGAAAGTTGGAGTGTGGAAAATAATTCTTCTCCAACAAACACTTAAAAGGCTTTTGAACCCTATCCACACTGGAAAGTGAAGTCTGGGCTGCTCCTGCCCAAATATGGCAACAATACTTCATTTTCTGCCTGATTTGGTTCTTATAAAAGCAGAGGATATCATGAAGAGTCAGGTACTTAATGGATCAACACAGGAAGCTGATTATTTTACTTGTATCTTTAGTGTTGGAGCCACCTAGCAGTGGTGTAATGGCTAGCAAGCTTGTCTCGCTTGAATCATTACAATTGAGTAGTGAGTTTGATCCTCACTGGGTGTCCCTTACTTTTGGCCGTGTGTCATGTCTAAGCTACGCTGAGAAAATCACCTTCCTCCAGGTTTGGGGGTTGGGTGCAGGGCTAACAACCCTGCCTCATAAAAAACAGTTTTTTACGGAAACAGCAAAAATGCTGCCCTACACACCATTGGGTATAGCGGAAACTTTAATTTTTTATTTAGTGATGGATCATATATAGAAATTCCACTTCAGGTCGAGTATGAATCTGAGGCCCAGTTACCCTCTCAAGGCATTGGGCTTCCTTGAGGAGGCATCTGTTTATCATGACTGGAAGTAGTTGGGGGTTTAATCAGTGAGGATGGAATTTGTGAAAGAAAAAAGGGAAGAATGAAAGGAAAAGATTCCAATGGAAAATGACAAAAAAAACAAAAAAAAAAAACAAGAAAAAACAAGAAAAATGACCAGGAATGGGTAACTGAAGATAAATGAGAAAAAAGAAAAGGAAAAGACAAGGAATGAGAGAGAGTGAAAGAGAGAGAGAGAGAGAGAGAGAAGAACAGATTGGTAAAAAGAAAAGAGAGAATGAGGAAGCAAAAGAAGAGGAAAATAAAGTGAGACATTAAAGAACAAAAGCAAAGAAGAGAGGGAAAAGGTTAGATGAAAAAAAGTTAGAGTAAATGAGAGAAAAGAAAGAAAATGTAAGAGAAACAGAGAGAGAAAAGAAAAGAAAAAAAGTAGGAAGGATTGAAAAAAAGGAAATAGTAAGAAAGAGACAAATTAAGGACCAAAACAAGCAATAAAAGCAAAAAAAAAGAGGAATGATCAGAAGAGAGAAAGTGAGAATGAATGAGAAAAAAGCCAAAGAAAAACACAAAGAGAAAGGAATGATTAATCTGAGAAAAGAGAGAGAGAGAGAGAGAGAGAGAGAGAGAGAAAGAGAGAGAAAAGAATGATTGGTTTGAGGAAAGAGAGAGAGAGAGAAATGATTGGTTTGAAAAAAAAAGAGAGAGAGAGAGAGAGAGAGAGAAAAGAATGATTGGTTTGAGGAAAGAGAGAGAGAGAGAGAAAGGAATGACTGGTTTGAAAAGAGAGAGAGAGAGACAGAGTGAGAAAGCAATAATTGGTTTGAGGAAAGAGAGAAAAGAAAAGAGAAAACAGGAAAAATTGAGAAGAAAAAGGACATCTTATAATTTCTTGCAAATCTGTTGTAGTTGATCAAATAAAGAAAATGCTTATTGATTAGACAACTTGAAAAAGTTGGGTTTTATAGATATATGAATGAGGGAGAGATAAAACTTTGTTTTCGTAGAACTGACCATTAATCTGAAATTCCTTCTTTTTTCAATTTTTTCCACTTATCTTTCTTTCTTACAATCTTTCTCTTTCCGATCCCTCTCAAGATGATTGCGACAAAAAGACTTCAAGATCACCTAGTGTTGACAAAAGCCATGTATATAAAGATAGAATGCTTGATAAAGAGATGTAAACCCTTATTATCGAACATCTCTATTTTTGTGTCCAGCAGAAATTCGACTAAAGTCATTCAACTTGAGTGCAGGCTCTAAATAATAACAAACAAGTCCTGAGGTTTAGTTACTTCAAGATATTTACTCAAACTGATCAAATTTATTTTTTTATCGAAATCATTCAATCTCTACTTATCCGAGAGACAGACGGAAACAGGGACACACAGACATGTACACAAAATCACACATAGACACATAGCTATAAATAAAAGTAATTATAACATTCTACATCAGTAAAATACAGAATAGGAAAGAAACGCAAAGTAGGAGGAGGAAGTGGAGGAGAAAGTGTCTTTATTATTATTGTTGTTGTAGAATGGTAAAAAATATTTATCAGGACAAATGCAAAAAATAAAAAAAAATAACTTCATCATCTGTCTCAGTAGCAAAAAATCTCAAGAAATAAGATGTCGGTTTTCAAATCAGCATTTATCAGATGACATATATCGTTTGATAGTATCTCTTTAAAAAAATGGCATATTTAATAGTGGATCTTTATTCGACTTTCAGGATTTGGAGCATCTCTGGAAATTCCACGTCTCAAGCTCAGAAAAATAAAAATAAATAAACAGCAATTACAAACATTTTCTTTTTCTTTTTTATACATTTTATACGATAAAAATGACAGTCGTTAAGCCTCATACTCGGCATCCATTTCCCTCTCTCTCTCTACCTCTCTCCCTTCTCTCTCTCTCTCTCTCTCACGCACACACAATTTGTCTATCTTCTCATTTCAACGTGAATCCCAATAGAGTTTGCAATTTATCTTTTTCTTCCTCATTCATCATGGCCAGATGACCGTGTCTGATCACTCATGACATCAGACCTTAGAAGTTATTATTGATTAGGTCTTTAAGCTTCATTAGATCCAAACGTTTGTTTTCTTTCATTTGTGTTCATGCTTTGCCCTTTTAACCCAGAATGTTGGTTCATTTCTTCTCAAGGTGGGCATCTGTCTTCAGTTAAGTAGCTAAGGTAGGTGAGAATACTAAACTAAGCACTAATATATATATATATATATATATATATATATATATATATATATATATTACTGTTTAATGTGGCTTCCCTGTGTCTCTTCTACATATACTTTCACGGCTTCTGCTCCGATGAACTTAGCTCACTGGTGCCCCCTATATGAATTTACTCGAGCCACAAGATTAGAAATTAGTTCCCACCCTTTTACTGTGAAACCAATAAAATGTAAATGCAAATTCTACTCCAGCAGCTTCTTTTCTTACACTTCCCGCCTGTGGAATTCCCTTCCATTTATTGCTTCCTCGACAGCTACAATCTCCAAAAAGTTAAATGTAAAAATTTAAATGTAAAGTCAATTTTCAAAATTAGGAGGGAGTTATTCAAGGATCTTGTAACACTTTTTTTCATCCATGTTTTGTATGATCCTAGACGTGATTACATCTGGTCATGATTTTTGATCTTTCATTTAGTTATATTTTTATTCTGGGAACAACATAATTGCTAACTTTTCCTTACAGCACAATCTGCCTACATTACCACTGTTGTATGGTTTGGCTATTTTCACTTACTCCAAATTATATTAGGATCTTTTCCAATTTTGAGTTTAATTTCCAAACATGGCTGGCCAGTTTGGTACAATTTTTGAGGTTTTCCAGTTTCAATTTAAAATTATTTAACAACTGATTGAATGAGAAATCTTTCCCATGTCTGTGAAAGATGTCAAGTATATGTCCAGTTTTCAAGAAGACAGGTGAGCATTCATATATATCTGTCAGTCACCTCAGTGTCATTAGCCAACTTTTTGAAGCTTTAATCAACAAAAAAAATTGTTGATCACCTCAAGAGAAACAATCTCTTAAACAACAAGCAGTACACATTTTGATTGGCCTGATCCACTGCTGATATCATAACTGCCATTACTTACAGAATCAGTGAGGCACTAGACAAGAAAGACATCTAAAGGATGATTGCATTAGATCTTTCAAAGGTGTTTGACAAAGTGTGACAAAAATTAAGAGTCTGGAAGAGTCTTTTCAGTTATAAAGTCTTTTCTAACAGGTAAGTTCCTGAAGATAGTCATTAATGGCTCGTCCTCTTAATTCCTAGCAATCAATGTAGATGTTCTCCAAGTTTCATTTCTCAGTTCAATTCTCTTTTTTACTTTATATAAATGATCTGCCTAAGAGCATACTCAAATCATGAATATCTATGTATATAATGATGTATAGACGAACTTCCAAAAGTCTAGGTGAACACAAATTGGTAGCTGACCTCTTCTATGCTCTAGCTCAGTGTGTGTGTGTGGGGGGAAGACTGGCTTGTTGCATTCAATGCCTCAAAAACCAAACAAGAATTATTCAATCATTGCTGATCGACCCAGAAATACCACCAATCAAAATGAACAGATGTTCTCCAAGGGGAGGCTTTGAGTGCCAATTGAGGCTTTAATCTGGACTTTAAGAAGAACTCATACATGTGATCAGTCATTAAAGGGGCTGGAAAAATCATCTGTTCCTTGTACTGCTCATGTAGTACATGACTCTCCATGCTATCCTCTATCAAGGCTGAAAATGGAGTACTACGCTCACTTTCCATTGTTGATAAGAATTCAAAAGTATATGACAAATTATTTTCTACCCTCCGACTTCTCTCTCACAGATGAAATGTTGTGATTCTTTCTTACATCTGTCACTATTTCCATGAAAAGTGTTCAGTCGTAACAGTCGTAACCT
This sequence comes from Ascarosepion bandense, assembly GCA_037127315.1. NCBI lineage: Eukaryota > Metazoa > Mollusca > Cephalopoda > Sepiida > Sepiidae > Ascarosepion > Ascarosepion bandense. Next base: position 2,388,065 of record JBBBDQ010002261.1, on the reverse strand, counting down.
TCATGGCTAAGATCAGCCAACAGTCGTAAGCTTCATGGCTAAGATCAGCCATTATACATCCATTGTAGTGAACTATCCTCATTCCCTTTCTCAAACCTCTTGCTATTCTATTGGTATTTCCATGAAAAGTGCCCAGACAAACTACATTTCTTGGTTCCACCAGATTTAAATTTCACGGCTAAAACTCGCCATGTCCCACACATTGTAGCAAACCACACTCTTTCCCTTTGCATTCCATCGATGAGATGCAGGTTTCGCTCGAGCAGTTTCTTTCCACGAAACACTACTCTGTGGAGCCGACTCCCCAGAGGATGCTTTTCCAACCACTACAATCTTAACCTGTTCAAGTCTAGGGTTAATCGTTTCTCCCCCATATGTTCACAGGAACTGTGTTTCCTAATCTGTAACTCTCTACCTTGTGTGGTTACGGGGCTTTGTACTGGGTGAATGTCGTTGTAAATGAAAAAATAAAAAGAGGACTTTAATTGGCTTTGAAGACCTTTCAGAGGAAGAAATACATACTGGGCTTTGTACTGGGTGAATGTCGTTGTAAATGAAAAAATAAAAAGAGGACTTTAATTGGCTTTGAAGACCTTTCAGAGGAAGAAATACATACTGGGCTTTGTACTGGGTGAATGTCGTTGTAAATGAAAAAATAAAAAGAGGACTTTAATTGGCTTTGAAGACCTTTCAGAGGAAGAAATACATACTGGGCTTTGTACTGGGTGAATGTTGTAAATGAAAAAATAAAAAGAGGACTTTAATTGGCTTTGAAGACCTTTCAGAGGAAGAAATACATACTGGTAAACTTTCAAAAGATTCCTCGCACGTATTTAAAAAATGTCTAATCTGTCTCTTCCCTCCAATTATGGGTTAAATAATAGGACAGATTGGGTTTTATAGCCTTGGCTGGCAACCAGTTTACCGGAGAAAGTAATGGCAACCTACTGTCGGATAATCTTCTGCCCAGTCAGTCATGTCTTGAAAGAGACATGATAACCCAAGCATGTATCACGTATGGCACTTAACTGACTGACTATCGTTTTAATACATTTGACACGTGTTTTAATACACATAGATACATGTAAATAGACAAGCATTTCTATAAATACATCTACAAAATATTCTATGCACACACATTTAAAAATTTATCTATTGGTTTAATACACATGACACATATCTGACCAATAAGAATCAACCCCAAACCACAATATACTGTCTCTTTGTTTTCAATTTTACTTCAATCTCTAAAGAAGCTTTAATAAAAGTGGAACATATCAGATTGAGATATGGTTCTCACTTTGCTCTTTTACTTTATTCTACCACATATATATATATATATATATATATATATATATATATATATACAAAGCAAAAGTACATGACTTAAATGGTCAAAACAAAATATATTTGGGATCAACCAAAGACACCTTTAAGACCAGGTGGTTCAATCATAAGTCTACATTTAAAATAGAAAACTTAAAAAATTGTACAAAATTGGCAAGCCACGTGTGGAAATTAAAATTAAAATATGGAAAAGACCCAGACATAACGTGGAGTATAGTAAAAACAGCCAAGCCTTATAACAATGGCAAAATATGTAGACTGTGCCAGGAAGAAAAGTTAGTGATTATGCTATTCCCAAACCAAAATGAATTATTGAATAAAAGAACAGAAATTATGACTAAGTGTAACCATATCAAAAAATACCCCTGAGGTTCATGCAACCATGGCTGAAAATGTTATAATTTCTTGTAATTTGAAAAACTGCGCGTTCAAAAATTTCCTGTTATGTGAGCATTCAAAAAAATCACTGTTACGTGAAGGTTCTTAAAAAAAAATAAAAATAAACGATAAAATCAGCTATTGCACATCATCTGAAGACACCACTCATGGTAGAAACCTAGGGTATAATACATTGTTTACAAATGAAGAATATATATATATATTGAATACTGTTGCCATATCTTGTTGACTGCTCCTGCTGTTCAGCCTGGGATTCTCAACAAAATTCAAAGGAGGATCTGCAATGTAATCGACCCTGATCTCGGCATCTCAACTTCAGTCACTTTCTCACCAATGGAATATAGCTTCTGTCTGTCTTTTCTATAAATATTCTCATGGCTTCTGCTCTGACAAGCTCATCTCCCTTGTGCCCAATCTACACGAATTTACTCAAGCTACTAGATTAGCAACTAGGTCCCACTCTTTTAAAATCAAAATAGTCAAATATAACCAACACTTCTACTCTAATAGTTTCTTTTCTCACACTTTCCACTTTCCATATATTTGTTTCCCTGACAGCTACAATCTCCAAAAGTTTAAATGCAATGTCAACAGCCTTCTTTAATCTCCTTGATTCCCATCTTCCTCTTATCCTTTCTCCAACACCTACTGGACCCTGTTCTTTTTTTTTTTTTTTTGCTCTCCTCTCATGTGACACTCTGTGCACCAGTGGTAATACTGCCTTCCTTGGGGGAGAAATGATTATAATATATATATATATATATATATATATATATATATATATATATTTCATTTGGAAACATGTTATTTGGTGACCTTATTGTCCACCTTTCTATGTCTTCAGACGATTTAAAAGAACTGGTTTTACCATTTTTCAAACTCTCACATAACAGGAATCTTTAATGAACATGGGAAATAACTCATTTCCAAATGAAAAATATTAAAAAGTTCTACAATATAATTGCATTGAACACTTTTAATATAACTGTATACTAGTCTAATTTAATTATGACCAAAAACTAACTAATTAACTATATATATACTACTGGCCATGACTATTAGGCCACCCCAGTTTTTTAAAAGAAATGATGTATTTCATACTATTTTTAGTGGATAATTTTAAATGAAAATAGAATGGTTCTTTTGTTATTATTACTTTGCAATATTTTACAAGGCAAGGAAGCAAAGATGAACTCATTCGAATCACCCTAAATTTTTTTCATCCTTTCATTGATGAAACTGCAATATAGGTAATTATTATAAATTCATTTGATGCACATGTTATTGTACAGTATTAACAAAAGAACCATTCTATTTTCATTTACAATTATTCATTGGTAATAAATACTAAAAACTAGTATGAAATACATTATTTTTTAAAACACTGGGGCAGCCTAATAGTTATGGCTGGTAGTGTATATTAAAGACAAACCAAAAACAATGTTGGAGCCAATGGACAAATTTCCAATAGACCTAATACCCTAATCACGAGAAAATTTCAAAGAAAGAAAGAAACAAGAAATAGATACCCTAATGGCAAACACCTACCTACTCACTAAAGAACTCTATCTATAGATGATCAAGACACAGCAAAATGTTCCACAATGTTGATTCCTATGAAAGAACACTCATGTGATCTTCAGACGACTTGAAAACTATATATATATATATATATCCATAAACTCATAGTCAATTTATGAAAAAATAATTTATTTTATACAACAAATTTTATTTTTTTAAAAATTTTCCTTCCTTGTCATTGCACTTAATTTGATGATGAATATTATTCCCATAGATCAAACATTATATACAGGAAATTTACTAATCTTAGCTTCAACACCAGACGAAATGAATGATTAAGGAAATTGTGTGGTATTAATCTCCTGAGTGGTGAGGGCCTGACTACTCTGAAATTTAACCGTTAAATTCCTGGCATTTACATCCTGGGGTTTGAATACCATTCACTGGGACTGATGAGAAATACACAATGATGTGTGTTTATATTATTGTGGACTTGAATGTGAGTCCGAGTAATAAATAAATAACACAAAACAGTATATAAAACAAGTGATAATGTATGTCTTAACAAAAGTAACAGTTAAGTGCCAGACATGATACACACATAGGTGATCATGTCTCTAAAGAAACATGACTGACAGGGCAGAAGATTTTTCCTGCAGTAGATTGCTATTACTTTCTGTTGAAGATGGGTTGCCAACTAAGGCTATAGAACCCAATCTCTTCTGCTATTTAACCCATAGCTAGAAGGAGAAGAGATGGATTATTATCTTGCCTAAAGGTATTTGTGTGTAAGTGAATGCAAAGAATTCAACTAGAATATCCACTGCATCACAATGCACATCTGTTGTAGGGGTTGAGGTCAGGTGAAGGTCTCGACCACACAAACTTTTGTATGTGTGAAAATAGCAAAGACAAAATTCGGCTTCAATTTCCAGTTTTTTGTGATAAAATCGATGAGCAAACAGTAGGAAATTGGAAAAGGCTGGAACATTGGCAATGGCTGGCAGGATCAGCTCCGGATGAAACATTGTCATCGGTCAGCGAGAACGTTGTCAGCGTCTGGTATGAAAGGCACAGGCGAGAAAGTCATCAGCGTCTGGCAGGATCAAAACAGGCTGGAACTTTGTTGTTAGTCAGCAGGAACACCGTCAATGTCTAGCATGATTAGCACAGGCAAAAACATCATTATCGGTTGGCAGGAACATTGTCGGTCAGCAGGAATGTCGTCAATGCCTGACCTGAATGGGTCAGGTTGAAATGTTGATGGCGTGTTGCATGAGTGGCACAGACTGGAACATTGTTATCGGTTGACATGAACATCGTCAGTGTCTGGTAGAAATGGCAGAGACTGGAATATCAACAATATCTGGAATGTTTTCAGCCAGCAGACATGCCGCACGTATGGTTCAGGCTGGAAAGTCGTCTTTGGTTGGCAGGAATGGCACAAGTGGGAAAGTTGTCGGCCACTTTCAGAAACAGTGCAGGCGGGACTTTGAGGGCTCGTAGTCCAGGGAGGACAGGTTTTGGCAGGTAGGAGAGTAGCACATGAGCACTACAGACATGTGTTGGCTTGTGTTTTGCTTCCTTTGCAGAATTCAACCACAGCTAAATGCGCAAGCTGCATGCTAGCACATGCAAAAGTCATGACAATTGCACTCAGTCATCATCTTCTTTGCTGGATCAACCACAAGTAATGGGATCTCAAGCAAAAGCAGAGTTAAACCTAAAACAGGACTGGCTGTTAACTAAAATGTAATGTGCACCAGGAATCAACCACAGGTATCGGGATCGCTAAGAAAGTGTACGCCTAGCTGGAGGTGGCTAGGGTGTGGAAAGTGAGTATTTGAGAACAGATACCATATTATGATCCTAGCCTCTAGGCCAAGGAAGCATTATTTACCCATCCTACTCCAGTGAGGTGAGATGTGACACAAGGTCAGTTTTTAAAGTGGGGACCCCGATTGTTTTAGCTTGAGTATTTGGCCAAAGATTACCCAGCCCCTGCCTATGTGGTAACTGGGTACAAAGCTCATCTTAGAATGCCCGGGTAACTGGTCAAAGATTACCCAGCCTCTGTGGTAACTGGATACAAAGCTAGTTTTAGATTGTCAAACAAGAACAGATACTACAATTTGATCCAGCCCTCTGGCCACAAAAAAAACAAGTTTGGCAAAAGTGACTCTAATAATATGGGTTCAGTTGCCATCTCCTAATTTTTGCATGTGAGGTCAAGGTTGCCCTTTTGTTAAAAATTATAACAAATGGGAGCAGTAGGCTGTGATGCATCCAACAAAAGTATATAATGACAATAAAAGAAGGAAACTTTTAAAAACTAATTACATAGAAAACATTTAAATTAGAGAACATGTGTATGTGAAATGTGTATAGGCTGGCATGACAGACACACGTATGTACCTGGGTAGAAAAGGTTCAACAGAAAGGTAATACATCGAAACTAAAGTGACCGTACTCTGGTTGGGGACACTTTTTTCATGTTAATACATCTTACAGGTAGAATTGTTAAAGAGGAGAGGGAATGGCTGAGAATATAATTGCCTATTTATATGCTTATGGAGTGTCCCCTATTGATGATATTTAATAAAGACAAGTGGGATGACCCACAAGATTCCCATCCAGGTGGAGAGAATTTTATTCAGCCCACATGCCTATAAAGTTTGTGTATGTTTGCTTTGTCTTTTGTAGATCGAAAAGAAAAAGAGTTGAATAGTGTGAATGAGATGTGTGTGTTTAAACATGTCAATGAAAATGTACTTGGATGAAGTACTGTGTCATCAGGGTGCTGTATGATTCTATAGTGGGCCAGAAATTAGCATGCTCTGGAAGATATATCGCTAGTGTAGAAAGAGAGAGATCAGCAGTTAGTATTACAATTTTGTGGTTTTTCGATGCTCCACATTGAATTGATTTTTGTTTGAAATGCCTAATTTGTTTTGATGTGCGGGGATGATCTTGGTGCACAGAATTTTAATAGAAACTTTGATTTGTAAAGTTGCTGAATTGCCTATTAGCATGGCCAAGAAAGCATTTAAAAAACTTAGCAGAATATTGAGAGACGGGAAGATTTTATTGAAATCAAAGGAAAGAGTACTGGACAGTTATGTGATATGTCCTCCTATATGGCAGTGAATGCTGGACAATCTCCTCAAAGATGGAGGAGAGACTCAAAGCAGCAGAAATGTTATTCTACAGAAGGATGCTGAAGAGACCATGGACTGAGCATGTGAGCAATGATAAAGTTCTGGATAGGATGCAAACAAAAAAGAAAGCTTATACTTAACATCAGGAAGAGACAGCTGAAGTTTCTGGGACACATAATGAGGAAGGAAGGTTTAGAGAATAGAATATTCACAGGATGGATAGAGGAAAAGCGAGACAGAGGAAAGGAACATGAGACATACCTGATAGGTTTGAGAAGGTGTATAGTGGAGTGGGGTTTGGGAGAGATACCAAGAGGAAAAAATGTTGAGAGCAACCTATGTCCTGCAAAATCTTTTTGCACTAATGTTCCAGTTAATAAATGCTTAAACCTTTAAAAATTCATCTAACACAATAAAAGATGGACCTCTCTACTACCAATAGTTAAAGCAATACAAATGTACCCTCTCATCAGCAATCAATTGTATTTCACATTTAACAATAATTTTCATCAACAACAATTTGGATTACTAATCGGATCATCCTTAAGTGGAGTAATGGAATTTTTTTTCTTCAAATTTCTTGAATCTGTTTCTTTTCAAAATATTAACTAAACAGTCAACATACTTCCGATATATTGATGATGCTTTATTAATATATCGTCATGGTACTGATTTACCTGATCTAGTAGAGAAACTAATCAAAGTTGAACATACAATAGAATTTACGTATGAAATGGAATAAAACAATACTTCACTTTTCCTTGATAATATGCTACACCACATTAACAGCAACTTAAAACTTAATACCAACTGAAAATTAACTAATAAAAATGATCTTAAGAATTTCTATTCTCATCATAACAACAAAATAAAATCTGGAATAATAATTGGAATTTATTTAAGAGCACTCAGCCTTCAATATTTACATGAAGAGATGAAATACACTGAAAATACATTTAACCTCTTCCAATACCCTAACTATTTCATATTCGATGTGAAACAATAGACTTATGAAATATTTAAAAAAGGTAAAGTAGTCTTTCCTGACAAACTCAACAGAGCAAAATATCTACCCACCACAGCTAGGACGACTTACACTATTAAAAAAGTTTACATTGGATCTACTAAGAAGACTTTTAAACAACGTTGATATATACATTTAACTTCCTTTAAAAGCAACATGTACCAAAATCAAACATCCCTTTCTGCTTATTTTTGGAAGTTAAAAGACACAAACAAAATTCCCAAAGGAAAATGGAAAATTCTGGAAAAAACAAGAATCTGTAAGTTGTTCTACAACATCTGCTCTTTGTGCCTGAGTGAAAAGCTGCAGATTTTAAGGTTCCCTAAAAATGGTGACCTATTGAACTGTAGAAATGAATTGATTGTTTTATGTAAACATCGAAAATATTTTTCATTAAAATCTAATTAATCATAATGTGTCATTTATAACTTGTGCCCTTAAAATAAAAATTGAACTTAAATTTACTAAAATAAATGGTCCACAAAATACTAGTTGGTTTTCTTAACTACAATATACCTTGGTATACTAAAATTATACAGTTCAAATTCCAAGCTAAAAATTAAAAATTTTCCAACCCCTTAAAAAAACAAAGTCTTTAAATTTTATTGTTTGCAATGTTTCATTGATAGCTTATGCTCCAATGTAACTTTAAAATTAATTTAACAAAATAAATAATCCACACAATACTTCATTTGATTTTTAATCTATAATATACCTTAGTATGCCATAATTATTAAAATCCTGATTCTAAACACTCAAAAAAAAAGACACCCTAAAGTTTCACCTACTGTAAAAGATTTATGTCTACCCATTTAAATAATATATGTTCCCACTACATATTTTACACAGACAAAATAATTCTTATTTTAATTTAAGAAAACTACAATGTTTCATTTATAACTTATGCTCTAATATAACTTAAAATTAATAATTATTTTACCAAAATAAAAAAACCCACACAATACTTAATTAGTTTTCTTAACTACAATATACTTTAATTATACCATAATTATTTAATCATAATTACATCATAAAATTTCAGCCCTTTTACTCATGAAGTAATTAAAAAAAAAAATCTAACTCCCTGTTAAAAATTATTTACCTATTTAAGTATTGTGTGGTCCCACTATGTACCTGACTCAGACAAAATAATTTTCTTTAAAATTTAATTAATTACAATGTTTCATTTATAACTTATTCTCTAACATAATTAAAAAAATGAAAATTATTTTCATAAAGTAAATTACCCACACAATACTTAATTGTTCTTCTTAATCCAATATAACTAAATATCCATAATTATTTAATCCTAATTCTATCCCCTTTACTCATAGATAGTAGTAAAATGATCTATTGTTCAATAAAAAAACTTAAAATTCAACCTCCTGATAAAAATTATTGTCTACCTATTTAAAAAATCTAAGATCCCACAATGTATCTTATCCAGACAAAATTAAAAAGTGACATGTCTAGATTCAAGCCATCCTGCCCCTTTTCATAACCCAAATATTAAATCTCCATGGTTACATAATTCTTAATTTTGATTGAACAATATTGACACACCTAAAGCATTTTCTCCAACTACCACTCCCTAATTTTCTAAATAACCATCAATTCATCTTATATTTTCAAAATAAATCATTTTCACTATTTATTTTAAGCATATCACCTGAAGAGAAACAGATTTGTTCTGAAACATGAAAATTTTTGTGCAGTGATATTATGCTTTTATAAACCATTGTAATAACAAAATTACAATATTAAGCTCTACTCTGTACTGAGCACTCTTTATAAAAGTAAATGCTTGAACAGTGGGTTTTTAATCAATGTGTTCATTCACTTTTTTGTAATATATTCACTGCAGATGACTACATATATATATATATATATATATATATATATATAGTCATCTGCAGACAGATCTGTTTTGCTGTATCACAGCTCATTAGTATGGTTAGACAGCCAATTGCTTTTTACCGAGGATTGAAACCCAACCAAATTGGCATCAGTCGGCAATTCTACCTCTGAGCTATGGGCGCTCGGTAGAAGGAGGCAGACTTTTTAGCGTGTATATTATCATTATACACGCCCAATAGCTGAGAGTGTTTTAATTCATTGCTGGATGAACGATGCATATATGCTAGAGTAGATACTGTTTTTCAAAGTCTACCATTCTTATATATATATTAGTCATCCGCATACAAGCCTGTTTCACTGTATCACTTGCTTCTGTCCGGGATCAAAACTTGACTGATTTGGTGTCAGCTGAAATCACTACCCCCTAAGCCATAGGCACATGGATTCAGAGAAGGAAAGTTTTAATGTGTTGTATATAAGCAGTGTATGCCAGTCACTGAAAGAACTCAATTAATTTCTGAAGTGTAATGCATATATCACAGAAATGGAAACTGTTTTTAAAATTTTCTTCTCTAGAAAATTTTTCTTTGCTAGAGAGCTCAGTCATAATGAGAGCATAATACATTAGTCATCCACATACAAATATATATATATACCTACACTCATGTTTACCTGCCATGATAAACAGGTGCATTCTCAGGAGAGCCCTATACCACGAGCACCTACTAGAACTGAAACTCAACCAAGAACTCAAAAATGATTAAAATAAGTTTTATTAAATAGCAAATACTTATTTAATAAAATGACTAAAACAAATTTTATTAAAAAGGAAACACTTATTAAATAAAATGATTAAAACAAGTTTTGTTAAATAGCAAATACTTATTTAATAAAAATGATTAAAATAAGTTTTATTAAATAGCAAATACTTATTTAATAAAAATGATTAAAATAAGTTTTATTAAGTAGCAAATACTTATTTCATAAAAAATGCAATATTATTTTCTGCACATTATTCTATAAGTTTTTATATATACAAAAATCCAGTTACCAGTTTGTTCTACCTTTGCAAAAACTATAGACAATTCACAAGGCCCAACACTTCAAAAAGCTAGATTTTGGCTCCAGAAAGAAATATTTACGGTTGGCCATTTATATGTTACATGCTCAAGAGTAAGAAATGTTAGGAATTTATTCTTTCGTCTGCAGATTGATCAACAAATAATTTTACTGCCTTGTATAGTTGCTGAATTTAATTCTTGAAAAAGCGACTAAGTCAAAACCTTATTCTTTCGATGTCTCTAACAAATTACAAGGATTTGGGGGATGAAGCAATACCTTGTAGCAACATTCATAGTGTCGCATTGAAGTTTCTTATTAAAAGAATTCAATTGAAAATATAAGCAATTCTAAAATTGCTTATATTTTCATATATAACCAGAAACTCTTATAGTTCTTCTGATGAACGATTCAGCATCACTTTTTGCTTTAGCTTCATCAGTATTTGTTGACATCTTTTCTCGTTCATCAAAAACTTTAGTAACTTATTGTTTGACTTCGAGTTTTGTTTAACAGCATATCAACCTTTGTGGGTTATTTAATGCCAAAAAGGTGGGGTTTTAAGGTATTTTTTTTAATGTTTGGTTATAGTGAGAAGGTTGATTTAGTCAGATTTTAATGAAAATGTTTTGTTTTTATTCTTTTTTATTTTAGAAAACTGTAAATGTCTTCTAGTTTTGTATTAAAAAATGTTTCACTGAGAGTAATTTTTTCTTTAAAAGTGTGTTATGGTAATAATTTTTTCTTCAAAAATATATTGTTGTAATATTTTTTCTTTGAAAATGTATATTTTTCTATAAAACTATATTTTTATGTATATATTTCTATAAACATGTATTTTTATATTTTCATAGTGTTTTGATCCCAAGTTTGGGTGTTAACTATTTACCCATAGTTGGGACCCTAACAGGTGCTACCACTTTGGGTCAGAGTGGACCTAGGAACAATAGCAATTAAGAGGTGATTCCATGCTCCTCACAACCTTCCAGTCAGAGGCCTTGCTGCTGGATGCAGTTTACCGTCAGGCCTAGGACCATCAATAACTTGGAATTGTCTGGCTTTGATACTTTCTATGCTGTTCAAAGAGTTTTTCTTCTCGAATTTCTCATCAGTGAAAGTTCTTTCCAATTTCTTACTTCCCTGCCAACTGCAATCGTCATCGTCTCTCTTCCTGAATCCTCTTCGTTTATTGTCTTTTCCCACACTTCTATTCACCTCATCTCACTAGAGTCTTGTCATTCACTTTCACTCCATCTAACCCCCTATGTCCTAGTGGAACTATCTTCTCGCTTGGGGTGAACTGATTAACAAGAAATGTTCATATAAATTCATCTGATGAAGTACTTGTTCACATTGCTCACTTTCAGTGGCATATCGAGACTGTTCTTGATATATATTGGACCTAATCCAGTCATTCCTCTCTAACCGCACACTGAAGGTGGTATTAAATGGACATGCCTCTCAGAACTATCCTACAAATGCGGGTGTCCCCCAAGGCTCTATCCTAGGTCCTACGCTCTTTCTAATCTACATCAATGATCTCCCCGATGCCATAACATCCCAAGTAGGTATGTACACCGATGACACCACAGTTTACTCTCACCTTGATCAAAAATCTGGTGTTCGTGACAAGGCGAACCTAGCTACCAAGCTTGAAAAGGACCTCCAATCTGTGGTAGATTGGGGTAAGAAATGGCTCGTAAAATTCAATTCTTCCAAAACGAAGCTGCTGTCAATTAACCACCACAGACAACTGCACCTCCCCCCATTAGCATGGAACAGGTTTGCCTCCCAGAGAGTAAAACACTACGCCTGCTTGGCCTGACACTCTCAGCAGACCTCAAGTAGAATGACTATATTGAATCCATTGCTAAATCCGCTGCTATGAAACTCGGTTCTCTGTGCAGGGCCCAGAAATTCTTTCCGCCTGAATCTATCCTGCACATATATAAATCTACCGTCTGCCCGTGTATTGAATACTGCTGCCACATCTGGCCGGTTGCCCCTGCTATTCTCCTTGGGCTTCTTGACAAAATACAGCTGTAAAGTGATCAATACCAACTTAGCTGACCGCCTGCAGTCACTCTCTCACCGGCATGACGTGGCTTCCCTGTGCCTCATCTATAAGTACTTTCACGGCTTCTGCTCGGATGAACTAGGTGTGAATTTGCACGAGATACTAGATTGGCAACTAGGTCTCACCCCTTTACAATGAAAGCGATGAAATGTAACCGCAATTTCTACTCCAACAGCTTCTTTTCTCGCACTTCCCGCCTGTGGAATTCCCTTCCGCATGATTGCTTCCCCGACGGCTACAACCTCAAGGAGTTTAAATGTAAGGTCAATAGACACCTCCTAACACACTAACTCGCACCCATTTCCTCCAATGCTCTCCCTATGTACATCCTAACTCGTCTATCACCCCCCCTCTGACATTTCCTATACCCAATCGCTCTAAGAAACACACTGCGCTATAGTGGCAGTGGACTGCCTTGCTTGGGGTGATATGATTAAAAAAAAAAATTTACTATTGATCGCTGATGTTAGTAAGTACAGTCGAGAGTTTCAACAAAATACTTAGCATCCATGATTTCGAAATATTATTTTTCTGAAGAACAGTTTTCACTCATTATTCTAACGTGTGTGGGCCCATGCTGTAAAATATGACAGCATACATCGATATGTCGTCTAATGTGACACCAACATATATATGGATGTACCTTATATTGAGTATCTTACATAAAAACATAAGATAGAGTGACAAAAGGGATATATATATACATATCCGAATGAATAAGGAACAAAGAAAAACATTTTTTTACGTCCAAAACATTAATTTAAAACAATGCTCGATATATAATATATAGAGCTGTGACTATTTATTCTAAATTATATTTTAGAACATGTACAAATTTTTTTATATATCCACTACAAATTGTACATTTGTTTCGACATTGAGACTACAATGTCTCATCAGGTGGTGTGGACAGGAATGGATTTTTTTCATCTTTAGAATTCTCCACAGATGAAATTGAACACACACGCACACACACACGCACATGCACACACACACACACACACACACACACACACACACACACACACACACACACACAGCATAATGATAATCCACGTATAATGTCTTAATATGTATAGAAAAAACTGCGACGAATGCATCTAGTTTAAAATCATTTGTTTCTGATGAAAGGCCAAGGCTGGTCTGAAATAGAAATAAATAAATACTGTCAAAAAAAACATTTTTAACTTATAACTTTTTAGTAGTTTTTTCTATATATATATATAAAACTACTAAAAAGTTGTAAATATATATATATATATATATATATATATATATATATATCCCTTTTGTCACGTTATCTTATCTTATGATAAGGGCCAGAGCTTAGTTAAGCAGGTTAGCAAGTCATTTTCTGGTTGTTTTCCTTCATGTTGTATTTTTCAGACTAGGTCTCTCATGCATATGATCCATTGCTAAAAATGCTGAAGCGATTGTTGGTTCCCTTTACCACTCCAGTAAGAACCTGACTCTTTTTGCTATCCTCTACTTTATCAATAGCCAGATCTTGCTGCAAATAAAGTACTGTTGCCATATTAGGATAGGAGCTGCCCAGTCTTCTCTTTTCAGTCTTGATACAGTCCAAAAGTGTCTTTGCATTCTTGTGGGTGATGAATTATTTTCCACCCTACAACCTCTTTCTCACAGACGAAATGTTGCGAGCCTCACTCTGCTCTGTCGCTATTTCTGTGGGAAGTGTTCAAATGAACTACATTCTTCAGTTTGACCAGCCCTAACCTTCACAGCTAACAGCTGCCATGCCAAGCAGACTGTAGTACCCCTGCCCCATTTCCTTAGTATTCCATTGGCGATACCTTAGTTCCGCTCTAGCAACTTCTTTCCACAAACCGCTGCTTTCTAGAACTGGCTTCTGAGAAAATGCTTCCTGATCACTATAATCTTAACCTTTTTAAGTCTAGATTTAACTCTTATCTTCTGCACATAGCTCAATAAACTGTTTTTCTTACTCTCTAATCACTACCTTGGGTGGCTCTAGGGCCTTGTACAGAGTAAATATTATTGCAAAAAAAGGTCAGATATTAAATTTTTGTTCTTTTTAACATGTATATATAAATATGCTATTCACTTTTAGTGTTTATAGAATTAACTGCTTCGTTTGGTTGGGGCCCACTCCCTGGCATTGAATCAGATTTTTTCAAATTATATCAGGTAGCAGTCTTTTTATCACTGACTTAGATAAAATTAACGTGTATGTTATATATGGATATAAGAAGAAATTTTCTTTTTTGATCTTTGTCTGAAATTTAGATTAGAAGCTTTGAAGAACCAGAATGAAAGAAAAGATTTCGAATATAAAAGAGAAACAGAATCTTGACTTTGGTAATTGTATAAAAAAAACCTATAATTAAAAATAGAACTGAAAAACTTCAATGAAATTTTTCTTGCTCGAACTTTTTATTAAGGTGTATCAATTTTATCTCAATTAGTCAAACATTATTATTAGTTTCTTACAGGATTTCTGGAATGTTGAGTGTTCGTTATTTAACCTATTTACATTTGGACAAATATCCTAATCTTTTTTTGTTGTTATCAAATTTCAGCCAGATAATGAGACACGAAACTGACAGTCACCATGCAGTATTGTTTCCTATGTCCACACTGTTTATATCTACAAATGTTCATTCTCCCATACTGAACACTCATTCTTCTACATACAGCAAATTTTAAACAACATGTTTATACCTATATATACACTATATATACACTACCGGCCATAATTATTAGGATACACCAGGTTTTTAAAAAATGATGTATTTCACAATATATTTTTTTTGCCATGTGAATTATTGTAAATGAAAATAGAATGGTTCTTTTGATAATACTGTGTAATGGACCCAGAATAGGTCTGGAAGAAAAGTCGAACTCAGTAATTAGTAAAACAATATATATTAAACAGAAAACAAATAAAAGAGTGTTACATGCCAGTTTGACTGCCAAGTATTAGACTGGGGTGACTCAACCCAACTCAACTCCACCCCGAGAGGCATATTCTCCCGGTATTCATAACAATAGGAAGAGTTCATTATAGTCCAAAATGGGTAGGTCCCATAACATACTGTACAACAACATATGCATCAGATGAATTTATAAATATTTAATAATTGCCTGTATTGCAGTTTCATCAATGAAAGAATGAAGAAAATTTAGGGTGATTTGGACGAGTTCATCTTTGCTTCCTTGACTTGTAAAATTTTGCAAAGTAATAATAGCAAAAGAACCATTCTATATTCATTTAGAATTATCCACTAAAAATTGTCTGAAATACATCATTTCTTTTAAAAACTGTGGTTGCCTAATAATTATTGCTGATTGTGTACATCTACATATAGTAATAATAATGCAAATCAATAACACCTACATATATCTACATCTATATATATCTACAAGGTGCAATGGATAAATTATTGTCTACATTACACAAATATAAAAATTACGCATTTTAACAGATATTTACCCAAATTACACAAAATATTTTGAAATATTAAAGAGTAAATTTATTCAATAAAATTACCATTGGCTTCAACCACGGCCTCCAAATAACTTCAGAACCTCCCACAACTCTTCTGGATGGTCTCCTTGTTTAAGTTGGTAAATGTTGCCATTATCCTTGCCTACTGTTCATCTTTGATGCTATAAAGAGTTTTGTTGGTCTCTCACTAAACTGCACTTTATACATAATAATCAATCGGATAGCAGGCTGGACTCAGCCACAGCCTCCAGATAACTTCAGAATCTTCTGGACAATCTTCTTTAAGTTGGTAAATGTTGCCATAATCCTTGCCTTCAGTTTATCTTTAGTCTTACAAGAAGTTTTGTTGGTCTTTTGCGCAACTGCACCCCACACATGATAGTCTAGGGGGTTGCAGTCTGGGGAGTTAGGTGGCCAGCTGTAAGGGATGATGTGGTTGTAGAAATTGTCTGATAGCCATAACATGGTGCAGAGTCCTGTTTTCAAATATAGGATCTTCCAGCAGCTACTCTCTTGACCCAGGACAGCACAACCTCCTCAAGGTGCTTGATCTAGGCCTTCATGTTGTGTCTGAGACCCTGTGGGAAGATGAATGGAACTATAACATTGCCATCACTTGTGATTACTCCAGACACCTTTCTAATCATCACTCGACTCATCAATCTCTTTTCAAACCCTTTGCACTGCCATAAGATTAACACCCAAATATTCTGAAATGTTCATATTGGAGCTTCTTTCATGAATACCAAGCAGTGCAGAATACCTTTTCCAAGTTGCATCCTGGTGCTTTTTTGCTCAATGACAGTGTCCAACTGAGCCTACTACACTGTGCAGTCAACAGAATCAAAAACAAAAAATGAGCATGCACAAAATTACAAATATATAATGAGAACAATTTAAACATGGCACACTGTATATATGCAACAAACAAAGTATATATATATATATATATATATATATATATATATATATATGAAATCATTTGTTTGAACATTACTTTTGAACGATATTCGTATTTAAGTAGATATTCTGTTTATAATCAAACAGTATATATATTTATTTCTACTGGCCTGATTATTTATGATAAATTTTTGTTACGAAAATGTGTGTCATAACAAAAATTTATTGTAAATAATCAGGCCAGTAGAAATAAATATATATACTATTTGATTATAAACAGAATATCTACTTAAATATGAGTATCGATCAAAAATAATGTTCTAACAAATAATTTTTAATTGTCGGTTATTTATAACCAATTTCATTAATCTTCGTTAATTTCCGTCACATACATACATACATATATATATATATATATATATATATATATATATATATATATATCGTTCATTCAGCAATGAAATAGAACACTCTCAGCTATTGGGCGTGTATAATGATAACATACACTCTAAAAAGTCTGCCTCCTTCTATCAAGCGCCCATAGCTCAGAGGTAGAATCACCGACTGACGCCAATTCAGTCAGGTTTCAATCCTGGGTTAAAAAGCAATCAGAGTCTAACCGTACTGATGAGCTGTGATAGAGCGAAACAGATCTGTCTGTGGATGACTATATATATATATATATATATATTCGAGTGGGTACAGAACAAAGAATTCTTTCAACATCCAAAACATTAATTTAAAACAGTGCTCGATATATAATATACTATATAGAGCTGTGAATATTTATTATAAATAATACTTTAGAACATGTACATAATTTCTCTCTATATATAATCACGAAGAAGGCACGCTCGTTTCAGCATTGGGTCCCCAATGCTGAAATGAATGTGCCTCCTAGCATATAGAGAAATTATGTACATGTTCTAAAGTATAATTTATAATAAATATATATATATATATATATATATATGTGTGTGTGTGTGTGTGTGTGTGTGTGTGTGTGTGTGTGTGTGTTTAGGGTATTTGAAATTTTGGTAGTAATCACTTTCTAATTGATGTTTTATTAAAAATGACTTACAACATACTATTCCTAAGTTTTGTATGTATTTTTCTTTCATGCAAAGAAAAGATTTCATTTTGGGACTCTCTCTCTCTCTCTCTCTCTGTGTGTGTGTGTGTGTGTGTGTGTGTGTGTGTGTTAATTGTCCAAATGATTGTGGCTAATCTATTAAATATTTACAAGAATTTTGGTTCTGAGCAGTTTGATAAGATCAAATTGGCCGTGGATCTTAAAAATGATCAACAATCTGTTGAGCAAGAAATGGCTTGTTAATTTCAAAACAAAAATGTTCTTTTTTAACCATCTGAGAGACAGACCCCGTTTTGCCTTCTATCACCATGGTTGATGCTAACCTTCAGGAGAGTGACTCATTGCATCTTCTTGGATTAAAGTTTTCTGCTGTTATGAAGTGGAAAAATTATATTGAATCAATTGCTAGTACTACTGCTAGAAAAATTGGTTCCGTGTGTCATCTTAGACAATTTTTCTTGCCAGAATCTGTATATTAATAAGTCTACCATACATCTTACCTTAAATACTGCTGCCACATCTGGTCTGGTGCTCCTGCTATATATTTAAAAATTGTTGATAAAATCCCAACATGAGTTTGCAATGTTATTAGTCCTAACCTGGTATCTCAGCTTCAGTTCCTTTCCCAGTGCCATAACATAGCATCTCTGTTCCTTTTTTGTAAATACTTTCATGGTAATTGCTATGGTGAAATTTCCTCGATGATACCTCGACATAATTTGAATTTAAGCAGAGCACTAAATTAGTTGGGCACCTAGCGGTAGTGTAATGGTTAGCAAGCTTGTCTCGCTTGAATCATTACAAATGAGTAGTGAGTTCAATCCTCACTGGGTGTCCCTTACTTTTAGCCGTGTGTCATGTCTAAGCTACGCTTAAAAAATCACCTTCCTCCAGGTTTGGGGGTTGGGCACAGGGCTAACAACCCTGCCCCATAAAAAAACAGTTTGTTATGAAAACAGCAAAAATGCTGCCCTACACACCATTGGGTATAATGGAAACCTTTTTTTCTTTTACTAAATTAGTTGCAAGAACCTATCATTTTACTCTTGAAATGGCACAACATAACCATAAGTTCTATTCTAATGGTTTCTTCAATTACTTGTAGAACTCTCTTTTGGTTTCTGGCTTTCCAGCCAAATTTGATTTTCAGAAATGCAATGCCAATCATTATCATTGTCATCTTCATCCCTGTTTTTTTATAATTGTTTTTTTTGACATATTCAGTAACCCCTTTCTGTCTTAGTGCAAAACACTATTTGCTATAGAGACCACAGTAGAAACACTTTCTGGGATAAATCTGTAGCCCTATACCAAACAATAGAGTCTACAGAATATACTATGATCTTCAACTGCATCCCAAATTTTTAGTGACTTTTGAATAAAACCCTTTATTTTGTTTAGGGGCTGCTATTCCTTTTTTATTCTTTTTAACAACTTTGTTAGGGATTTACATGCCCATCTAAAAATTCTCGACACTACTTCTTCATTCTCTAGCCCAAGAATTGAACTCACAACTGCAAGAAATTTTTCTAGCACAAGTTACTGAGCAGACAAAGAAGCATAAGAAATTTTTTATTCAAGTTCAGTCGTAAATAAACATATTTTTACTGTTTCAATAAGTTTATAAGAATTAATTTTAATTGAACAAATATTTTTCTTCTGGATTAAACCAAATGTCTGTAACTGAGTTGTATTTGGCTCCATGGAATTTCATGATGTCTGCAACATGTCACATACATGCTCAATGGGGTTTAAACCTGGTGTACACAGTGATCAATGAAGCATATAGTATTTAAATGAGTATCTCTAAAACCAGTTTCATGTCATTTGCATGTGACGAGAAGTTGTATTATCATTACTGGAATAAAGCAAAACAAAATGAAAATGGTGTACAACAAGATCTGCGTACATCAAGACAATGATTCACTACTGGTCATTGCAAACACTGTATGAACAAACCCAACATTAATACAGATCCATCACCGGGTGTGGTCGTAGATAACTCAATGAGGTCTGTAGCACGTACATATTCAATGAGTTTTAAATCTGGTGAACACAGTGGTCAATAATATACTTGGGAGTAAGTTAAATGTTCCTGGAACTGGTTTTGTGTCACCCACATGCAATGGAGTAGTTGCATAATTTTGCTGCAATAAACCATGATCGCTGGGAAACATAGCAAACTACTACGAACAGTCTACTGACAGGCTGGATGAAGAGCATCATACGGTTTCCATGGCATACAATCACGACAATCTGCATGAAGGAACTTCAATGATCCAATTGCAATGTTTTCTTATTTAAGTGAGGTACAATAAGTGATGCAATTATGTTATCCTTGTTGGTCAATGATTCTGAAACTTTATGAAATGCAGCTTATATTGTATAAGAATTCCATGTGTTTTGAGCAACACCCACATCAAATTTGGATGTACATAAAGCATTGTTCTCGTTCAGTGAGTGGTTACCACCTTGTCAATCATTAGCTGCCCCATTCTTGCATGACTTGAGACAATTGTAGTTTCAATGCATCATTGATGTTTGATGAGAATCCACATATACCATGCAATTGTTTCCTGTGAAAAATGTGTATTTGCAATCTTAGAGTGTTTTATTTTTTGTCTCCAACTGTCACCCTATGGTGAAATAGTATTAAATCTCAACTCTGTTCAAAGCTGTTCGAAGTTTTTAGCGGTTATGTTGAAATGATAAGGTTAAGTGCTTATTCAAAAAGCTTCAGTATGAGATTGCCACATCGTGTAAGTTATGTTGTATTTGTAAAATAGGATTCACAGTTGATCAATTTTTCCAATAAACAAGAATGATATATATACAATTGGAAGAATGTGGGTGAACGTTACGAGAGCCTGCAATGTGATGCAATGATATTGTGATGCAGAAGTAGATGCATTGTCCCTGCAATGTCAGGTGGTGAGAGGGTAGCACCTTTGTAGAAAATGTGAAATTGTTATGGCATATGACCAGGTAGAAGTTACAAAAAAGACCCGATTTTTGTCGGAAGAAAATTTTTCTACATTATATTCAGTC
This sequence comes from Ascarosepion bandense, assembly GCA_037127315.1. Taxonomy (NCBI): domain Eukaryota; kingdom Metazoa; phylum Mollusca; class Cephalopoda; order Sepiida; family Sepiidae; genus Ascarosepion; species Ascarosepion bandense. Next base: position 2,367,092 of record JBBBDQ010002261.1, on the reverse strand, counting down.
ATTTAAGTGCCATACATGGTACACGCTTGGGCGATCATGACTCAAAAGAGACATGACTGACTGGGCAGATAATTATCCCGCAGTAGGTTGCCATTGCTTTCTGTGGTAGACTGGTTACTGACCAAGGCTATAGAACCCAATCTGTCCTGTTATTTAACCCATAACTGGAGGGAAGAGTTAGATTAATACCTTTCTCAAGGGTATTTGTGCATAAGTGAATGCAAAGAATTCAACTGGAATTCAAACTCAGCTCCTTGAGTTGTTATTTCGAGTTGATATCCACTGCACCACAACGCACATTCTCTAGATTATATTACTCTGTTAAATTAAATAAATGCATTTAACATTGAGTTCTTTTGGGTTCGTCTCTATGGGAATTTACCTGATTTAAATACCAAATATTCTACGTTATATATATATATATTTACAAAAAAAATTTTAGATATTCTACAATTTCATGGGTAATACGTATTTTGCAGTATACGTTGTATCATTTGGGTCTGACGAGCAGGTTTGCTGCAAAATACGTATTACCCATAAAATTGTAGAATATTTAAAATTTTTCTAAATTATATTACTCTGTTAAATTAAATAAAAAAAAGATTATATTACTCTGTTAAATTAAATAAATACATTTAACATTGAGTTCCAGAACTAAGGCTCAACTAAATAACATCCACATTACACCCTTGCTGGTTGCCAAGATAATTGCACAACTTGACCCACATAAAGCAAGCGGCGGTGACGGAATCCCAGTCATAGTACTGAAGAAATGTGCCCCAGAACTCTCCTCTGTCCTCTCTAAGCTCTATAACCTCTGCCTATCTGCTTCCTGTTTTCCTGCCTGTTGGAAGTCCTCCTGTGTAGTTCCTATATTTAAGAATTCTGGCGAACCCTCAGACCCCGCCAATTACCGTCCTATTAGTCTCCTTCCGATCTTTGGCAAAGTTTTCAAAGCCATTATCAGCGCCAAGGTGATTCAGCATCTCACAGCCAACAGGCTTCTCTCTGACAAACAGTACAGGTTTCGCTTCACCAGGTCTACTGCTGATATGCTAACGACCATTACCGAGTACATATACCGGGCACTTGACAAGAATGGCGAAGCCCAAACTGTTGCCTTGGATATCTCCAAAGCATTCGACAGGGTCTGGCATGCTGGCCTCTTGTGCAAACTGCAGAGCTACGGGATAACTGGACATCTGTTTGACCCCATCCAGTCTTTCCTCTCTAACTGCACATTGAAGGTGGTATTAAATGGACATGCCTCCCAAAACTACCATACGAACGCGGGCGTCCCTCAAGGTTCTATCCTAGGTCCCACGCTCTTTCTGATCTACATTAATGATCTCCCCGACACCATTAGATCCCAAGTTGGCATGTATGCCGACGACACAACAATCTACTCCCGCATAGATCAGAAGCCAGGTCTGGACGACAAAGTGAACCTTGCTGCCGTACTTGAAAGGGACCTCCAATCCGTAGTGACCTGGGGTAGGAAATGGTTGGTAAATTTCAATGCCTCCAAAACAAAGCTGTTATCAACTAACCACCATAGACAATTGCATCTACCTCCCATTAGCATGCGACAGGCTAGCCTCCCAGAGAGTAAAATACTACACCTCCTTGGCCTTACACTTTCGGCGGACCTCAAATGGAATGACTATATCGAATCCATTGCCAAATCTGCTGCTATAAAAGTCGGCTCTCTATGCAGGGCCCATAAGTTTTTCCCACCTGAATCTATTCTGCACATATACAAATCTACTATCCGCCTGTGTATTGAATATTGCTGCCATATCTGGTCGGGTGCCCCTGCTGCTCTCCTTGGGCTTCTTGACAAAATACAAAGGAGGATCTGTAATGTGGTTGATACTGACTTGGCAGACCGGCTGCAACCACTCTCTCACCAGTGTGATGTGGCTTCCCTGTGCCTCTTCTACAAGTACCAAGTACTTTCATGGCTTCTGCTCTGATGAGCTTAGATCACTGGTGCCACCTAAGCACGAATTTACACGAGATACTAGATTAGCAGCTAGGTCCCACCCTTTTACAGTTAAACAAATAAGATGTAACCGTAAATTCTACTCCA